>JAJMFB010000002.1:10059-26878 GCA_030574495.1 Trigonopsis cantarellii
AAAAAAAAAAAAAAAAAAAAAAAAAAGTTCAGCAGAGTTGTACATCATATATATATATACACACTTGATGTCGTCGAATCTTAGCAGAACACTTATCTCTATCATGCAGCTCGATGTCTCTTAAGCCATTGTCTTAGATTTTCAATCTCACTGTAAAACATCCTTCATACAAATCTTGACTTTCATGTAAAGTCTAATCGCTAGCCAACGTTATCTTTAGAGCCACTGAAATGATACGTAGGTGCCCTAGCAAGATCATGGGAACCCCTTTGTTCCTCATAGTCACCTGATATTCTCGAGGGACCAATTATAGATATTGATCTCCCGTCTTCGGGGTCAGTAGCAGTGGCTGCATCGTCAACATCGCTCTCGTCACTCTCAAGCTCAGATTTACACAACTCATCAATCTCTTCAAGCGACAGTCCTTTTGTCTCCCAGAAAAAGAAATAAATAATCGGAACAAATGACGCATTAAGGGTGGCAAAAATTATATATGTCCGATACCCAATGTTTTTGATAGCGACAGGAGTGATCAAAACAACCATATAATTACATATCCAGTTTGCCGCTGTCGAAACAGCAGAGCCCTTTTGGCGTAACCGCAACGGGAGAATTTCTGATGGATAAACCCAGACTGTAGCTTGGAACCCAATGGTAAAGGAGCCCTGGAACAGGAAAAGCATGACTGCACCGGCAATACCAGAAGCATGAGCGCTAGGAGTGTTATACTGTACTTGATACACAAGAGCACAGAAAGCTGCCATCACGGCGGCCATGAAACTGATTTGCGACAGTAACAATTTCCGACGACCAACTCGATCAATCAAGAACCAGGGAATAAATGAGGCGACAAAGAACCAAGTCTGAAGGAATCCAGACATCAATCCCGCCTTATAATCGGAAAATCCTAACGATTGTTTGAAAAGAGTTGTAGAGTAGTAAATAATGGCATTGATACCTCCAAGTTGTTGAAACGCTTGAATGGCAATAGCAACAAGAAAACGGCGAGAAGATTGATAACCGTCATTGTGAATCAGCTCTGTCCACTTGCCTGTCCCATAAAGACGTTCACCCTCTACAGCATGAATGATATCAGAGTAAGTCTTTTGAATGTCTGAATCACTCTCATCCTTTCCTTGAACTCTGCAAAGTACAGAAAGAGCTTCTTGTGGTCGATCATGGTTAACGAGCCACCTTGGAGACTCAGGAATGATGCGGGTCAAGAAGAATATTGGCAAAATGAAAATAAGCTGCAACAAAACAGGAACCCGCCATTGGGCAGAAGACTTGACATAACTGAAACCAAAATCAATCCAATAGACCAAAAAGATGCCAAAATTGAGACATGATAACTGGACACATACATAAAATCCACGAGTGGCTTTCGGAGAGAACTCGGATTGAATTACTGGGACAGTAGAGTTGACAAATCCCATACCTAAACCACTAACAATTCGCCCCACCATGATGTGTGCTCGATGATAGGCACTTCCCTGTAAAATGGCCCCGATAGTGAGAAGAATGGCACCAAAGTCCATAAGCCTCCGACGACCCAGTCGATCACCAAAGATAGAGCAAAAGCATGATCCAAAGAAACAGCCGAGATCATAATTGGCAACAATAAGGCCCACAATTGTAGCACCAGGATTGCCAAATGTCTCGTTGAAACCTTTGCCATCAACTAAACCTCCCATGAGACCATTATCGAACCCGATAAGGAAGAACCCCAGAGCTGTGGTTGTGAGGATAGCCCCGAAGAGCGGCCTGCCATTGAGTTTTGTGCTCCAATCGAGCATGTAAGCAATTAGATAGTGGATTAATTTCCAATATTCTCGATTGAAGAGTCAAACAGGAGCGAGGAACTCGTAAAGTGTTCTACGGGGGGTTTTAACGATCGGTGATTGCGCCTCTATCAGAAAACCCACCCAAAACTAAAGCCAAATATAAGCTGTGGCTACCAAAAGTCTAGCCGAAAAATAGGGCAATGCAAAAAAGACCGTTGTCACGTTTCCGTTGTGTCCAACCTCTGCCTCTCAGCTTATAGATAGTCAGTAGTTTGTTTGAATTAAAAACCAAAAAATACAAAAAGTGTGGATAAATTCTCCTCACCAAGGGTTTCCCTTTTTAGAGTTGAGGCTTGGACAAGTTTAATCCTCTGTAATTGTTGGGAGGTTTAAGATTCCTATCCAAATTTTCCATTGTTTTATCTCTTAGTCGATGATTGTTAAGCCGGAGTTAAAGAGTTGGCTAGGCGATGAGCTGCTGGGTAGCGGTTTACGCCACCCATTACTTTGTTGAGACTAGTTAAAAAAAAGTCAAATTCGGGTCCGATTACATCCCCCCCTTATCCCCGCCAAGTCTCGCATTATGTTCCACGTTTGGGAAAAGCCTTGCTTAGGCAGTACACGTAATTGCGCAAAAATCTTTCGTCAGTGCTACAAACGTGTCGCGGCTGCACCCTATCTCGGTGGCTCCGTATCTACCCCCAACTATCGGTGTCTTTCTAATTAAACTTTTATCATATGGGTTTACTATTACTACCTAGCTACTTTTGTATAAGAATTCCACATGGTTCAAGCAATTTTTCGCAAGACAAAAGAATAAATTGACGGTGACAGTCTGTTTGGGACACATGTAGATCCATCAAGACACAACGCACGAGGAGTAAATAATTTGCAACACTGAATACTTGACAACTTTACACATCTCTAAATACATCAAGATTAGGATGACCCCATCCTACCTCTGGCTTTATATACCTCTTGCCCTTATCGAGCTTGTCAATTTCCTTGATATCTTCATCTTGTAGATCAATAATTTTTAAATTTTCCTCTATCCTCGACGGATTCGTACTTTTCGGTATACAGCTTATACCCTTTTTCACATCCCACGATAAAATAATTGTTGTGACGTTCACTCCATACTTATCGGATATCTTTCTCAAGACGGGATCATCAATAAGTCGACCTCCTTCTTCCTTCTCAGCGTTAAGGTTACCAAAGGGCGCGTAAGCTTGAACTCGAATACCGTTCGATACACAAAAGTCAACCAAATCATGCCTTTGATACCAAGGATGGAACTCTATTTGGTTGACGGCCGGAACAACCTCACATTCTTGAATGATTTGTTTCAAGGGTTCGGCTTCGAAATTTGAAACTCCAATAGATCGAACGGTGTTTGATTTCAAAAGCCTCTCCATTGCTTTCCAGGTAGCAACGATTGGAACATGTCCCAATTCCACCACTCCGTTGGCATCCATGGGTTTCTCGTCATCACCTGGTCGAAATGCAACTGGCCAATGAATCATGTACATGTCCAGATATTTAAGATCGAGCCGTTGTAGACTCCGTTCGAGAGCCATTGGTACTCGATGAGGAAAATGATCGTTATTCCAAAGCTTGCTAGAAACAAAGATTTCTTTCCGAGGCACTCCAGATTTCTTGATTGCGTTGCCAGTAGGCTCCTCTGTGCCGTAATGACCAGCCGTATCGATTAGACGGTATCCACACTTTAGAGCATGTTCGACTGCCGATTCAACCTTTTCTTCTTCGTTATTTTCAAAAGTGCCAATTCCTAAGGCTGGCATTTTTGACCCTCCAAGCAAAGTATACTCTGGCACAGAAACATATTTAGCCGTCATGATGTGAATACTTTCAGTTCAATTGTTCATCTCCGTTTTTCATAATATATATAAGTTTTCATATTACCCGGAAGATGTGCGTATCGGGTTGTTTTGGTGATGTAATAACTTGAAATCATCATCAGCATCATAATCATACTCCCCCAGATGACCTATTTAAATCGTCATAAAGTTTGAAACTAGCTGTGTTACTCAATGACTTGTCTTGGGAGTTATGAGTTTAATTTATTTTGCTACCATTATTTTCGGGTTTAAGCTGGCTAATTAGCGAGTACCAAACTGTATAATGGTGAATAACCGGGGACTTCTTGGCCTTCTCTTTCAATTCTTACTTACTTCCAAGATTTTCCTAGCTTTCTTTTGGTAAAATATAAGATAAAAAAAAACACTGGGCGAGAACGTTCAAACGTTGTATCATGCTGTAGATGCGTACTTCATATTCAATGTTTCGGGTGTTGATGGTAACAATTCAAGTGTTGGACCAGACTCCGTCACCTTGTCTATCTCGAGATCGTTCTATAATCAGCGTCAGAGAAAGCAGGACTTTTAGAGACAATGATGATTTGAAATCATCGTTGTTTCCGAGTAAAATGTAAGATTAGAAATATATATATATCAATAAAAATATAAAATCAAACTACAAGAACTTTATATCCAACAACATAGCCTTCGTAAATTATGGCATAGCAATCTCCAGTTCGTTAATTTTCCCTACGCATTAGTAATGAAAGGACCGTTCATCTTTTTCTCGTTTCAAACGACCGTTGGGACAATTGCTTCTGCACTCTCGACCACCACCGCCAAAGTAAATGAACCAGTTGTAAGAGAATATTTATAATAAATATGGAAGAACGCGGCATTTCCAAATGTTGCCTTATTTGAGGCGATTTTTTTGAGATGGCGCCTATATTTTCAAATCCAGATACAAGACGGGGTTATCCTGCCGACACAGACACCATTGGTGATGGAGATGAGCTAAGCGATGCCGACAGAATCACCATCAATGAAGATAATAAAAGTACTAGTTCAGACACAAATACCCTGAATCAGACTGACGTATATCCAATACTTTCTAATCATGGTCCCTCGTCGTTTTTCCACCGCCGCCGTCAGTTTGGCTCCATGTTCGGCATGGATACCAATTTTGCCGACGATCCATTTTTTGCCAGCAATCGCCAACCAATCATAAATGATCGAGTTTTTCGAATGAATGGTGATGATGACAGCGACCAGGAATTCGATGATTACTTGGATAATGAGACCGAAATCGATCTCGGAAGCGTTCCTTCCATCAATACACGGAGTATGGAGCTGGACGAAAGTAGCGTTTTAGACGCAGATTATGTCAGTCCAAATCAGGAAAAAGGGGTTGTCTTAGATGATTACAACAGATCCTACGATACCCACGTGAGAGATATAGCTTTTGATCCTAATCTTCCCGAGGAAAAGACAAATGCTGAAGAATTGGCTCAAAATGATCCCTATAGTAGAAGTCAGCCAGATATAGACTCACCTTATCCAGAAGTAAGAGCCGCGGTACCAAATGTCGATGATGCGACTCTTGAGTGCAATACGCTTCGAATGTGGGTTTTGGGGTTATTTCTCACCACATGTGGCGCAGCTCTTAACCTCATATTTAGCTTGCATAGTCCTTCCTTCCAAATCAGCTCTTTCATGTCTTCTATTTTGGCCTGGCCCCTAGGCAAGGCATGGGATAGAGTAGTGCCCAATAAAGTAATACTCGGCATCCCTTTGAATCCTCAACCATTCAATATTAAAGAACATGCTTTGATAACAATCATGGCTAACGTCTCGTTTGGATCCGGTCCTGCATATGCTAGTGAGATTCTCGTGTCCATGACAGCTTTCTACAAGGTTGCATGGGGCTGGGGATTCAGTCTTGTTGTTACTTTGTCGACTCAAATGATTGGATTCACTATGGCGGGTATAATGCGCAGACTATTGGTATATCCAGCGTCGATGATCTGGCCTGCAAACTTGGTCACTTGTGTATTCCTGTATAATATTCACCGAAACGTCAACTATCCTGTGGGACGATGGAAAGTATCACGATTAAGATTCTTTCTCTATGTAACTCTTGCCGGCAGTCTCTATTACTTTCTTCCCGGTTATTTGGCCCAATTTCTTTCCACCTTTTCCCCTGTTGTTTGGATATGGCCCAAAAATACTGCAGTTAACCAAATATTTGGAGTCAAGGCAGGTTTAGGATTTCTACCTATAACATTTGATTGGCTTCAAGTGACGGGGTATCTTGCATCTCCACTGATTCCACCAGTATTTGCTACAGCAAATATCGCCCTTGCTCTCATAGTGCTTTACTATATTGTTGCCCCCATAATCCACTTCAGCGGAAGCTTCTATGGACGTTACCTTCCAATGAACGACTCTTCTTTGTACGACAGGTATCAAGGAACCTATCAACTTGAAAGAGTCTTAACTCGACAAACTGAGTTTGATCTAGCAGGCTATGAAAACTACTCACCATTATTTTTGCCTACGAGTTTTGTGCTCAATTATTTATTATCATTTGCTTCAATAACAGCCACCATAGTTCATACAGCCCTGTTCCATGGACAAGAGCTTTGGTATTACTGGTTTCATTCCCAGAGAGATCCAGAAGATATTCACATGAGACTAATGCGAAAGTATCCCGAAGTTAAAGACTGGTGGTTTCTCTTGTTTGGTATATGTGTGTTTGGTTTATGCATTGTCGGTATCCGCGTGTGGCCTAGCGAGTTGCCTGTATATGGGCTGATTGTTGCTCTGCTTTTGGCTACAGCACTCACGGTACCTATAGGTGTGATTCAAGCAGTTACAAACCAGCAAGTCAGTCTCAACGTGTTTGCAGAGCTGATTGTCGGCTACATGATCCCTGGAAAACCTATTGCCATGATGTTGTTCAAAACATTTGGCTACATCAGTATGACGCAAGCCTTGTCGTTTGTGAGTGATATGAAGATTGGTCACTACATGAAGCTGCCGCCAAGGAGCGTTTTCATTGCCCAAATCGTCTCCTCTGTGTGGTCTTGTATAGTTCAAGTTGCTGTTTTACAAGGCATGTTTGAGATTCCCAATCTTTGTCAATCGGACAATCCGCAACAATTCTACTGCTCGAATCCAAAGGTCTTCTATAGTGCATCCATCATTTTCGGTGCCATAGGGCCTCGAAAGGTTTTTGGTGATCATGGAATCTACCACGTTTTAATTTATGGGTTTGTTATTGGGCTCGTATTACCGTTTGCGACATGGCTCTATCTGAAAAGATGGCCGAAATCCATTGTCAAATACATTCATTGGCCCCTATTTTTTGCAAGTACAACCAATATTCCTCCTGCGTCCCCCTATCAGTATGGAGCCTATTGTTTTGTGGGGATATTTTTCAACTGGTTTATTAAAAGACGTCACTTTCCTTGGTGGGCTAAATACAATTATTCATTATCTGCTGGTCTGGATTTGGGATTAGCTATTGGTATGCTACTTGTATTTGTCATACTTTATGTACCCAATGTTCCAACCCTGAATTGGTGGGGGAATACTGTTGTGAGTAATAACCTGGATGCCAACAAGGAAGCTTTTTTGATTCGACTCAAACCTGGCCAAACTTTTGGTCCCGATACGTGGTAAAAAGCGCGCTCTGGAATGTGTAATTTTATTTGTTTGGTTGGTCTGTACGATGGAGTGCTGTTTTTATATATATTGTTTTGACTTCTGCTTTTGAGGCGTCTTGAGGCTTGTATTTTATTTAATGGAGAATTTTTTTGGTTCCGTAATGCTACATTTTCTTTTCATTTCACTGGGGTAACCTAGGATTGAAGAGTATATCATCATGGGTCGGAGGCACCTTGTGTAAAGAACCTGATTTGACTCCAGCCCAAACGCATATTTCCAAACATTCACCTGAAGATAGAAATGGTTTATCAGAATGGGCGGTTTTATCAGTGGACATTCCAATTCTTGCTGTGCGATAGTATTTTCGAAGTTGAATCCATAGCGATTCGGTCAAGATTCCGGATCTGGCCATGGATTCAAGAATAGAGTCGACGAAATCAATAAGTATGAACCTGGCTAGTCTCCGTACGTTTTCAGCTTTTGTGCGCTCAAGTTTGATCGTAGTAGGGTTACTAGCACGCAGCGATTTTCCATGATGATGGTTTTCGTCGTCGCTACACTCAACATTTGGGGTCCATCCTTTCGATCCAAATGACAACGCCAATGGATAGTCACGAGTGTCTGAAACAGTCCCATTCAATGAAGTATATGAAAGCCTTGATAGATCTTCCGGTCTCGCATACAATCTAGGATCTTCATATAAAACTGCAAGTCTCGCATACTTTATTGTTTCCACCTTATCGTCGTGATTCATCAAGGCAGATATTCGGTTACAGGGAGCTGGGTTTAGACGTCTGCTCGTCAGATATCGCGCAATCAAAGAGTTCACCGTACCTAATACCCATCCAACTGGATCGCCTCCACGATTTTTATCCATGGTATTATTCAAGACAACTTCAAACGGGGTCGTCTTGTAAAAGGGTATTGTACTTGGTAAATTAGACCAGTGGGATTGTACGGAATAATTGCCAACTATTGGACCCTTGTACCGTCTTACCAATCGATCACTATCGACAATCACCAGCTTGCCTCCAGGACTCAGTATCCTGAGGATTTCTGCATATATTCTGCGCCAAGCTTTACTGTCAATTCCAACCGCTAAGGAAACATCAGATAAATGGATGAAATCAAAACTGTTATCATCAAATGGAAGTCTCAAGCTAGGATCTTTATTTTCAACCCGTAGTTGCTCGCTAGATAAATTGTCTGACAGCTCTGCCGGTGGTTGCGGTGAAGTAAAATAAGCATACTTACCAGAGAGATCACATACTGCAAAAGAAAAAGAAGGGAGCGTCTTGATCAGATCGTTTAGAAATATAGGAGCAATGTCGAGACCAGTATATTTAATCTCTGAGACCTTAGTACTAGCAAGTTTAGGGAACTTGTCAATCAGTTCCCGATGGAAAGCCCACATCCAAATGCCCGTACCGCAAGCCAAATCCAGTACCCGACGAGGAATCTCGACTTCATTTGATATATCTATTATAATGTTGGACCCAATAACATCATGATACAATGAGTGAGAAAGATTTTGTCTCATAGTGTCTCTCAGTCCATAAGATAGAGCATAAGAGTCTTCAGCACATGCAACATAGGCCTCTCTGATTCTGGGATCCAAAAATTCTCTTGCATTAGCTGACAGGTTAGATTCCGGCAGTATTTTCTGATTTACGCCGATAGTCGATGGTAGCGGCTCCTTCATCTTGTCGATTTGGCGACGATCGCGCTCAGAAGTTTGATGGCGTAATTTAGAGCCCCCTAGTCGCGAAAAGACAGATGATATCTTATCATCCTTGAACAACCTGGTCCCCGGTGTCCACGGAGACGGAGATTTCTGACCTCTCTCCTGATCTAGCTGAGTGAAGAATTCCTTTGGGGCAGGAGGCTTCCCAGTAAAGGCAAGACTAGCATTTGTCCAGGCCATATAGTATTCCAAGTCTTTCATTCTTGAGCTCAATACTTCTCTTTCTTTGTCCTGCTGATTTGAACTTGAATTTGGGCTTACGACCTTGTCGTCTGCATCAGCAACGAGAAGCGAATTCTTTCCGAGACGCCCAAAAATCGAAAGACATGATCCATAAACATATGGATCACGAGCTAGGACCATTTGATTCTGTTTCGAATCATTTTTCTCAACTTGAGGGTTTGGCGGTTGGGGCTCATTGCCGTCGTCTGGTTTAATGATTGCATCCGCCATTCCTTCACGACTTCCTTAATGAATGCAGATCTTCTTCCATTCTCGCAAAGCGCAGCTTATTTGCTCTCTGTTGTATACACAGTAGTAGGATTGAAATCCAATCGAAGATGGGATTGGGAGATTTAAATCGATCATCACGCCGCACGCTAATACAGTAGTCCGTTCTCCAATCGCTCTCTTATACCTAAATTGGACATATGTGAAGGGCAGCGCTGAGGTGAAATAATAAATGCCAGTAGAACAGATTATCTCGGTGTTTTTATAGAAGGTTTCCCTTTTTGACAGTTCTCGTGGATTATACACCAGACAATATGGCGCCTGAACTTGTCGTGAAAAAGGTATGTAATATACGCTATTCTTTTGGTCCTTGTTTCATTAGGCTGATGTCATGAAAAAAAGCTGTATATCTATCCCATCAAGTCAATACTCGGTCTCTGCGTTCCCGAGGCGAAAATTACGGATACTGGGTTTGAATATGATCGAATTTTTATGCTTGGACATAAGGAAGAAGATGGGTCATGGAAAACTATAACAATTGCTCACAATCCTCAGGTGCGTTATTACAGGAAAGTTTATAAGGGTAGATTGACTAATCAAAACTGTAATCAGATGTGCCTATTTCGGCCGGAAATTATCAATAATGATAAAGAGAATCCTATTATATCCGTTACACAGCTCGAGACGGGAGACAAGGTAGAGATCCCCCTCAAGCCTGATACGAGTGTCTTGGAAAAGACAGAGGTCTCATTATGGCAATCTGGAACAAGTGCGTATGATATGGGGGATGAACTTGCAGAGTTCTTCGGAAAGAGTTTTGACTTCCCTGTCCGACTCCTATACTTGGGATCCGGTCGCAGAAAGACACTAGGAGAGACAATGAATGCGCCTGCTCAAGAACGGGGAATGAAGCTGCCAACAAGTGCGTATGTTAGCTCCCCTGGGGTCATGACTCTTTTAAGCACAATCATATACAGTTTGTATCTCTACCTAGCAAGTCTCCTTTTGGGTTTGCCCTCCTCCGCCGTGAAAGCAAAGGAAAAGAACCCCGACATTAACGTCACTTTTGCTGATCTATCTCCTTTCCTGTTAACTAGCGAGTCAAGCTTTAAAGAGCTTCAACGTAGGGTGAGAGAAGTACGGGAAAAGGAAGGGATTCTAGACACGTGTTATTACGATCGTGAGACCAGGGGGTTCAAAGATGACGAATTTGATGGCTCCGAGTATGAAATAACAAAAATGAGGCCTAATATCTTAATCGGACCTAAAAAGGGGTCATGTTTGGAACCATGGGATGAGGACTACTGGAAGAGACTTGAATTTGGAGATGGTAAAGCAACAATTCACATGACTGCAAACTGCGGGCGTTGTAATTCTCTCAATGTCGACTATTCCAAAGGAACTTATTTTAAAAAGGCCATGCCAATCAAGACTCTCATGAAAGATCGAAGAGTCGATAAAGGTCTACCTTACAGTCCTGTGTTTGGTAAATATGGCTGCTCTTTTGATCGTAATGTCACAATCTCACTACATGACAAGGTGTCTGTTGCTGAGAGGTCGTCTGAACGGTCTATTTTTGACTGGCCGCTGAATGCAAGAATAACAGCAACGTCCTAAAGTAGTTGTGCGTGTCCTTGTTATTTGACTCCATGGATTTGTCAGTCTGAATTAGGCAATAAAATTTTAATTAAACAGTTTTCATTCATTTCATTGTTGGCATTACTTTAATATTACTACTTGTAGACAGACAACAATGAGCTTGCTTACGCTAAAATATCGCACCGCTTGACTAGCCAGGTTCACAAAAGCTACTAAGTAGTGGCAGCACTAATGGTTGCGAGGGTCGGCTCACATACATACCACGTTCTTCGTAATTTACCACCTAAACTGCAATGATCTTCAGCTTCAAATTCAGTTTTATTATCATTATTATTCTTTTTTTCCCTCCACTCTGCGTGTAAAAAAAAAGAGATTTATAACACCTTTCATACAAGATATAAAAGAAAAGAAGAAAAAAACCAAGAGGACATATAAAAGCAAAAAAATAGAGAAAAAAATTTTACTCGAATTTCACACGTGATAGAGAATAGCCGATAAATTCATAAGCCCACAAAAACTCCATAAAAAACAACAGAGTAAAAAAGGCCAAAAGTAAAAAGGCCTGAATGCACACGAAAGACAAAAACTTGGCCACATCATCTTCCTGACCACATAGAAAGAGGGAGGGGAGGAAAAGACACACCATATAAATAAAACAAAGTCCACCACCTCATTAAGAAAACAAACAAAAGAACTCCCAGAACCCAATTTAAATTTACTCATGACTGCTGCATCAAACAGGAGCAACAGAAGAAGGAAGCCTGTGATATTCGGGTTGCATTCCGGACCGGTCATTCTCTTCAATATGGAGTCTCCTGGTATGCATGGATCGGTCTCGAGAGCAAGATCTCAATACTCCTGGGCATCTGTTGATCTCTATATGGTCTGTTATCCATTCCTCATTATTAGCAAAATGTCTGCCGCATCCACCACAATTTCCAGCGACATTGTTTCTTTCCTTTAACTCTGTATTTGGAGGATACACAAAATGTCGAGTTTTTAAGTGAATCTTATATGTGTCCCTCCGAGAGAACCCTCCAGTCTTGTGACACGAGCTTGCAGTATCCGACTGGAAAAATGGGCAAGTGTACGCTTTGTTGAGGGCATGTTTTTTGATATGTCGAGTCAAGTACCCCTTCACTTTGAAGACACTACCGCAGTGAGGGCATTTGTGCATAACATTCTCATCACCGGAATGACTATCAGTGACAGGAGAGACAGAAGACATGAACGATCCACCACTGTCTGTGGGGAAGTCCAGAGAACTTGCCATCCCTTCTTCACCCGAATCCACTCCGCTACAGTCGCTATGCACAGCTCCAGGAGTATAATTTTGCAGCATAGACGAATCATAAGATTGCATTGCTGACCGAGGATAGTTTTCCGCGACCTCAGTGATTTCATAATTCTGGAACGAATCTTGGTTGGGCTGTGTCTGCGAGATTGGCATGGAAAACTTCTCATCATACCGGCCATGATGAAGCATATCATTTCCAAACATTTGAGAGTAGAGCTCAGAAAGAGCAAGACTCTCATCAGATGGACTTGCCATTATCGGGGCTATCTCCTGAGCAATATACGAGCATTCTTGGCTGCCAGGGAACTCGCTTGGAGGCGGCATTGGAATGTTTTGTGTACCCTGGTCGTCTCTGTGAAGATGTGGCATACTCATCTTGGCGGCATCTCGCAATAAGAGTTCCTCATAGCTACCGGGAGAATTTCCATCCTTGGAAGAAGGGGTGAATGAAAGTTCGGGAATATAAAAGGAACCATCATGTTGGCCACTTTGAGAAGAGCCACTATGGCGAGTAGAAGAAGCGAATGAAGACAGAACAGGCGGGCTTTGGCTCTGACTATGACTAAAGGTGGCGGAATATTGTGCAGCTCGGGGTTGGTGGTCAGGAATTAGCATGCCATTCTCGTTACCCATATCACAGTCCATATAGTTCTGGCCAGACTGTTGCATATAATTGGATGGGATCATTTGGGGGACTGGTGCAACATTCTGCCCATCTTCAAATTGTCGAGACGGGGTAAAGGCTTGTGCAACGTTGGGGGGCACAAAGTAGGGAGTATCAGCAACAGCCATGTCTTCATAACCCAAAGAGTTGTTAAAGTCATGAAATGATGACTCGCGGAGAATCCATTCAACCCCATTTGACGACTCGATGGGTATATATTGAACACCGTCCACATTGGTTGCGCATGGTTTTGCAGTGCCTAGAAAAGAAGCTCCATCTAAACGAGGGTCGACTGTAGCACTGGGCTCTGTTGGAAAAAGATTGTCGATACGTTTGGTTGCAGTGCTACTAGCAGCTGTCGGAGGCTGGGTGGGAGGTGTTGATTTTAAATGTCCCACTAGTGAAGGATGGAGAGAGAAGAGCCAGGAAAATGGCGATAAAAAAGATCTCAAGTGGTGGCCAAAAGATGCATATGTCAGTCCAATAGTAGAAGTTGAGTTTCTGATGGCGTGGGCCGAATTAAATACTAATGACAGATATTATTAGCAGGGGAAGATAAAAAACAGGAAAAAAAAAATTTTTTTTCTTTCAACAGTGCCAGCGACGTCGATGGTTCAAAACAGAGACAATGATACTTACATATAGATGAGAATCGTCTTTGAAAGTTTTCAAGCAATCTTGGGAATGAAAAAAGTCGAGGGTAGTCGAAGACAATGCGATGCTGCCCAGGAGGCAGAGCCGAGTGGGATGATAAGAACATGGTGAGGAAGATAAGACTTTGAAAAAGACTCAAGTCAGTTCCGTAAATCCCTTAATTCTGTTGTTGTGCAGTGAAAAACAGAATCCAAAGCGCAGTTCAAGTTGTCGTAAAGGAAGATTGCGCGCGCAAATAATCTGGCGATGAGTAGTTGGACAAAAATATCAAGAAAGTTACAGAGGAGCAGATTAGAAATCTCGGTCCGGTGGGAGGAGTCGGGTTTGTTGCAACAGCTCGCACGAGATCGGCACTAAGTCAAAGATTGATGCAACCCTAAAAAAGTATCACTCCAGCCAACGCTTTATTTTTTACAATAAATCTACCAGAGGAGGGGTGGCGATTTCTACCTTCATATATAAACCTGGCGGGGTTAACTCTCTCTGGAGTCAATTTTTTTTATTTTTTTTTATTTTTTTGGTTGGTGTTTTTAATATGTTCAGAATCTTTTCTTTTTAATTCGTGTTAATTTTGATTGGGTCGAGGGGGTTTCCTACTCTGCGAGAAACATCTACCTTGGAATCCAGAACATATCTTAGTTTTGTATATTACTGTTCGTTTTGGTATATATGGAATGTCATTTTCTTTTTTCCCCACAACTGCGACTGCTGCAGATTGTTGTTATGGCATTCGAGGAGCGCTTGATACGATTTAATGTTGGGTGTATAGAGTAGTAATATGTCTTGCTTTGGACATTCAAACAGCCACTCCTTCCAGATTCATCAATGTCAAACTGACAAAGTGTCTTTTTTGGGACACTGAAAGTAGTACAAGAAAGAAGATAACAGCAGGCTTATCTACGATTTGAACATGTAAAAGCTCGATCGGAGTATTCTTCAGATTGAAATAATTTGATCTGATCCGATAAAGCCGATTGACAATGTTCTTCTTGCATCTTCTTCGTTCTATCTGCTCCACTTTCTTTCCAGAAGATTGCCTGAAAAACAAAATAAAAAGAAGACAACAATAATATGAGGCTTTTTCGCCCGCCGCTAATTGATTAGAGTGCAGAACACATGACCGTTGTATCCTTTTTTTTTTATCAGGGTAAATAGCGCCGAAATAGAGACCGGGGGATGCTTCTCAAACACGGCACCGCGCCCACCGCGCGTTATTAGCGCGATGGGATAACTTCAAATGTCCCAATCCAGAAAAGGAAACTAATTGAACGTCGAAAATCAACGGCTTCCTATCAAACTTATATTTTGAAACGGGGATGCGTTTCGTTTCGAAACAAGAACGTCCTTGAAAGTACTCACAAAGTGTTACGTTATACACTAACTAAGTATGATGAGAAAGGTTTGCATTATCACAAAGTGTTACGTTATACACTAACTAAGTATGATGAGAAAGGTTTGCATTGTCAACTGAAGACACTATTATGCAAATTCATGAGATTTTTTACTTTTTTACTGATCTTTGTTTCAACACTATACTATGACCGGCGGCCGCGTAAGATATTCAGGTACAGAGTTTTCGCCGTTTGGCGGGATAAATTAAGCCGTCTGGGACTCCGCAGGTATAGCCTGTGGCCCGAGAGACAAAAAATAGAAAAGCTATACCCAATCCGATCTAGTCTATAATAATCCCTTCCATTTTAATTATCCTACATACTCTAATCAGATTTTCCGTGTTGCTAATACAGACTGTAGTGCTCGTTAAGAACTGCTCTACGCTTCTCTGCTCATGTTACACATGTGGCGGATGTAATTGACAAGCATTAAGAAGCAAAGTCTGTGAATCTCGTCCAAAGGTGGAGATCCAAAAGAAAGTTGGCCTTTTTTCTGCACCAGTCCCAAAGTTTGTGTCTTAATTCGGCGTTAGGCACCGCGCCGCATAAAAGTTTGGTACCTCTCTAGTTGACTGTACGGGCAATTTGTCTGTACTTCGGAAAATCCCAATACGCTGGTAAGTTGGCATTTGCACGTTGTGCTTATGATTTTTATCCGTAATGTGATTCTGTCTCACACGCTAACGAAGCCGTACGGTGACTTAGTGTTTATTTTGTTTGTCTTTTCGGAGCACACCGCAGCAACATTTTCTTTTTTATTTTATGGTCCGGAATTGTCTTGAGATTATTTCAAACCTTTTTATATGGACGATATTGTCTAACTAGAAGACTGCTTGCATATGGCGACGAACTTGTCGGCCGGTTGCGACTTATCAGCGAAAACTGCTAGCGAGTCAGAGATTTCTAATGAGTCTCACAGTTCAATTGCATCACTCAACAATACCTTTACATTATTATCAACTGTCGACGATATGCTGTCGGAATCTTCTGATAGCCGGCAATTGTCCGTATCATCATCATCATCACGACGACCACGGACGCTAAATCCTCGCCGGGAATCGAGAAAGCCACTGTTTGAATGTGAATGTGCTTTGTGTCACAGTCATCCTATCTCGCGACGAAGCAATACTGCAAGTCCCAGTATCACCGGGAATCAGCAAAAGCAAGTCGACACAACCTTACTACTTTTCCCCGACTCTGATCGCTCGTCCGCGTTTGACGAAAGCATACCTTTGACCCCGGATGGGTCATCAAGAATACAGTCATCCCCATCTACAACCAATCTGAATACTGTTGTTACTCCAGAGCCTTGTGTTGTATTAAATAACGAATCGAAGACGTCCCTATCTGTGGGCTCTACACAGAAAGTGGTGAGTCCCAGAGAGCTCTCTTCTGGCAAAGAGACGCCATGTGGCATATAACGTCAAAACCTCAATCATGGAATGATTTGGATCGGCAAACATTTCTACAAGTCAAGAGTATTTCAAAAGATTTTCTCCGTTTTGCATAACTACTGTTTTCAGGCGTTTCGGTTTTTTTAGTTGTTCCTTCCCCCTTGCCGTGTATTTTCAACGGGATCAAGGAGTTTAATATAGTGGCTTCTTCATTACGACTCTTCAATCGCTTTTATCGTTGACATGAATAATCTTCTATCTTTGTGGTTGGCTAAGATTATATATTGTTGATTACTCACTATTGTTATATCTCTTTAGATGCTAGATTACTGATATTTTTTTAAATGCGATAATGA